>OY856412.1:1142297243-1142312243 GCA_963693085.1 Alisma plantago-aquatica
TATTTTGACATAACCAAACTTTAATCACCCCCCGTCCACACTAGTTATGATAGAAGTTAAATAATCAATATATTAATTTCTGATTAGAGTAAGTACATTTTAGAGTCATATTGTCATAGAATCATAATCCGTACAGTTAAAACTTTAAAACAAGGTAGGGTAAGTGTCGATTTATGATACATGGCAGTAGTGACTACTGAATTTACAGTAGATAGATTTATCAAAATATCACTAGTTGCAGTAATTAATTATGTGACAGCAACATATTATATTCATTGTGAAATCATGCAATTATATAGTAAGTGCCATAATGATATGCATCCATTCATCTAAAATGATGAAATTGTGCAACAGCCAATAGCAAAAATAATTGTATATACATGTGACAGGATGATGTGCTTTCATATAGGTAGTTACATGATGAGATTGTGGAACATCAAAAAAGTCATGCAAATTCAAACATAGCTGGAACATAATGTATTGCTAATATTATATCATGAAAAATTAAAACATCACAGCAACAAAGTGAAACATCAATAAATTCATGCAACTATTACTAATATTATATCACAAACTCTACAAATGACAAGATGACAATACATAGTTCTTATATAGATGTATATAGTGTACAAACAGACGTAAATAGTTAGAGATATTTATCAAACTGGTTATTACACCTATACAATACATCATTTTTATTTTTTTAAATTCAGCAGGTGATTGGGCAAGTTTTGAGAATAATTATTGTGAAGCGCCCTGAAGCGGCCGCTTAAGCGGACCCAAAAAAGCGGCCTAAAGCGGAAAAAAGCGGACAAAAGCGGCCGCTTCAGTGCAAAACGCCTCAAGGCCCGCTTCACTGAAAATTACAACGGAGTATATGCTTGGGCGCTTAAGTGGCCGCTTCACCCGCTTTTTTATTCACTGTATATGTGTATATAAGGGAAATAAGCTGGAACAAAAAAAAAAGTTAAGCTGCCTAGGTGTCAAGGTGCCTCACCTTGGTGTCTTAACTTTGCCCCCTCAATAAGTATGTAACATGGAGAAACAAAGTCATACTAGAAAAGTGAATAAGGCAACATCAGCATGATTTTTTGTCAACTGCAATTTTGGAATAATATAAAGCGGCCTAAAGCGGAAAAAAGCGGACAAAAGCGGCCGCTTCAGTGCAAAACGCCTCAAGGCCCGCTTCACTGAAAATTACAACGGAGTATATGCTTGGGCGCTTAAGTGGCCGCTTCACCCGCTTTTTTATTCACTGTATATGTGTATATAAGGGAAATAAGCTGGAACAAAAAAAAAAGTTAAGCTGCCTAGGTGTCAAGGTGCCTCACCTTGGTGTCTTAACTTTGCCCCCTCAATAAGTATGTAACATGGAGAAACAAAGTCATACTAGAAAAGTGAATAAGGCAACATCAGCATGATTTTTTGTCAACTGCAATTTTGGAATAATATTCAAGTATTAAGATTTTATCGCTATTATGCCTCAAATTTTGCTAGTCTTCTTAGACAACCTTCTAAGTAGTTGCTGCAATTAAAGAATTAGATGTCATTTTTCTCTTTCTTCATTGGATATGTGTTGATTCTGCCCAATGAGGCCAGCTTCGGTTCTCATTGTCTCTCTTATTATTGTTAATAGTATGGTATTTTATTCAGGTGCAACCATTTGAGCCTTTTAGCATTCTCGGATTAGAACCTGGAGCTTCCGACTCTGATATAAAAAAATCATATAGACGGCTTTCAATTCAATATCATCCTGATAAAAATCCTGATCCAGGTTTGAAGAGTGGTTTTAGTATAAATTCCTGTTTATTATGAAACCATTTTATTAACTCATTTTTTAATTTTATTGTTTATAGAGGCCCATAAATACTTTGTGGAGTTCATTTCAAAGGCATATCAAGCACTTACGGATCCAGTGTCTCGGGAGAATTTTGAGAAATGGGGGCATCCAGATGGCAGACAGGTATTACAATGACAAGATCTGTGGTAAAGCTTTTCATCTAGAAACAAAGCTATAGCCAATAATTTTAATTATTATTGTTGTATGCTGGTAATGTATGATTTTTTTTTGGGTTAAACAGGGTCTCCAAATGGGCATTGCTTTACCTCAGTTCTTGCTGAATATTGATGGTGCCTCTGGTGGAATACTTTTGCTTGGTATCGTGGGAGTTTGTATTCTTCTACCTCTTATAATTGCGGTCATATATCTCTCAAGGTCTTCAAAGTACACAGGCAATTATGTCATGCATCAGACATTGTCCACTTATTATTATTTCATGAAACCATCATTAGCTCCAAGGTATAACTTTGTCCATAAATATACAATGTATTAGTAGAATATACTCCATCTTCATTCATTCTTTGAGACACCATAATTGTTTCTTAATGTTTGATTTTTAAGAGTTGGTTTTATTTGGGAATACAGATGGTACTTACTGCAGTGACAATCTCATTTGGAAACTTGTTCTGTTTTGCAAACTTGGTAAATATATAATCACTTTAATGTCATTCTAACCAAATCTTGAAAATAATTAGGGACACGAAGGGTGTGAAACTGAAATAAGAGTTTCAACTCTACAATTGAATCCCTTTTGTGTTGGTGAAGGTGACTTAGTCTAGGCAATTGAGGGGATGATGCAAGTTTTCCTCAAACTTCAAACTCTTGCATGACAATTCTTTGTACATATTCATCCGTTCTTGATAGTGAAGTTTAACTTTTAGCTAACCATTAGGGCCCTTACTCTGGAATAGTTTGAGGAGCTGAGAATTGAGACGATTGAATACAGATTTCGGTTTTCTTGGGAGCACTTGGCACTGCTTTATCCTGATTCCTATGATTTTTTCATAACCTTGTTCACCCTTTTTAACCATTTAATTTTTTAATAAACTATCTTATGTGTCTAGATAGTAATTTGTATGAAAGGAGTCTCAATACAATGTTCTAAGATTGTTTTGTAGGGTGTGGGATGAGAAATGGTCTCTTATTGGATCTAGTAGCATGGAAAACCCCATTCCTCGGCGTCCCCTAACTATATGGTCCTATAGTGTGGCAGTTGAAAGTGACTACTGACTAGGGTTTGAGCCTCCTGGCTCTCAATAATCTCGGGTTAGATTCCTGATGACATGTGGTTGCATTGGGTTGTGGGTGGGTTACTCCAGTTCTTGCTCATGAGTTACATGATGATGCTTTTAGAGAGAGTTATTCTGTATGGACTAAGATCTTAACGCACATTAGGCAACTAATTTTGTTACGTGCTTGAAGGACCAACTCTAGATGTTAGCTTTTTGTTTGATAAGAAGGGTTAAGTTCAAAGGTTTGTGGCTTGAATCATCTAATTCTTATTACCAAAAGGAAATGTTCTTTTGATACTGGTTCCATGTAATAAACACATATTGTCACCTATGTTTTTTTTGGTCGGTAAAAAAACATGTTACTAAACTTTAAGTTCCCAAAACTTTGGGTACAAGAGATTGCGCCCCCAAAATAAACTTGAAAAAAACATCCAACAACTAGATAAACTGACTGAGCTAAGCTACTAAAAAAAGCAACTAACTACCTAAACAACCGAAGGGGGCAGACCCACAATGCAGACTCAAAGGTAGCCAGAGATACAACCTAGACCCACAATACAACTCATACTGACATAGGCAATAGATCCTTCCTCTGAAATTATGGCAGAATGAGCTGCCAGAGTCATCAGTTCAATATCCAGGAAAACCCATGAGCAGCATAGAAGGAAACCCATCTACAATCATCTAGGCACAAATTCTGACGATCAAAAGAATCAATCACGAAAGCCTGCAACACCATGATCCTTTAGCACAAATTAACTCAACAAGCTAATCATTCACACATTGGCTTTAAAAACTGCATCTGAAAGAATGTGGAATAACCAACCAGCAAAGACAATCTCAACCAGATAAATCAAAGACCTAGGCCCAATTGATCAACTCTTTTACTAACCAGAAACCTGATACGATCTCCAGCAGGCTAAGAAATCATCAAGAACCAAAAAGCTGGTCTCATCAAATCATAGAGCCCAGATGACTGACTGCTCACTCACTAACATTAAACTCATTTCCTGAAAAAATGAGGGCTGATCAGCAACCTGAGAGCTATGAAACTCAGACTCCAACTCCAAGAAATCGACTGATAACTCTTTAAAGCCAGCTCGAGACCAGCAACAACACAAGACCAGGACAGAGATAAAAGTGAAGCACCTCAACCCCCATCTCTCTTCATCTTTGATGACTTCTTTTTCCTGTTGTCCCAAGATTCCTCAAACTCCAGAGATTCAATCACCAAACGGTCAGAATCAATCCCTGAAAAGGAATCTTCCATAGAGCCATCATCATCATCGAAGAGTTGTCTTCCTCAGTTGGTAGTCAGCCGAACAATCACTACATTCCCAAATTTTGTTAACCTTCCACGAATCAGAACAGCTGCGAGCAAGTTCCAATTCCCTATCGAGATTAAGGCTGTCCAGATTGCATATTGGGGATGACCCAATCATATCCGGTTCCATAATCCCACCTACAGGACCTTTGGGTTGATGATCATGAGCCAAAGCACAACTAGTGAGGACTACTTCTTGAACCTGCTGAATGATGAAGTTCTGCAAGCTCTCGTCTTCATCAGCAATACCTACAGGCGTCACCAACGATCCTCCTTGTTCTTCAGCAACCTGAGACACTTTGTCTTTAGAGGCATTTATGCAAATACCTCTCTGCTTCCCGTGCCTTACCTGCAAATCATTGTCCGAGATTGGTTTCCTTGCCTTCGACGGGCAGGAGGAAGCCCTGTGCCCGAACAACTTACAGCTTGGACAGGATGCCGACTTTGAAACAATCTCAACCTTCAACTGCTTGACAGTTGAATCCACTTCAACCTTAATCGACCTAGGCAGTGCAGATCCACCACTAATCTCGACACAGGCTATTGCAGCACCCAAGCAACCGATGGTCGTTGAGCTGTCGTCGAAGTCGACTGGCTTCCCTATCGTGCTCGCAACTCTTGCGATGCTGCTGCGAGTCCAAGGAACGCCATCATTTTCGATTCTAACCCATATCGGAACCTGAGGGAAGGACAGAGGGGGGAGAGAGATTCCGGGCTTCCACGAATGGGCGATAACCAGTGACCCATCCATAAACCACGGCGCCTCATCCAACACTCGGTCTCTTTCTGTTTTGGACGGCATCTTGATGATGAAGGCCTCCCTCTCTTCAACGAAGACTTCAATTGCTCCACTGGGGCGCCACATCCTTCTAATTCAGCCAGCAAGGTGCTCACGGTAGGGTTTCCTTCTGACAAAACGAATGGAAATAAACTCGCCCCAATCCGGCACGGGACAATCCCGACTAGAAATGGAGGCGCATTTCACCCCATCTTTAAGGATTGGCTCAATAAACTCGATGGTAGCAACCCCATCGACCTCCCAGTCTTGTCTATTGGAGCTCAACCAGTCGGTAATCCGCGAGGCGGTGGCTGCTCCGTTGACAGGGTGGGTTTGCGTGGAGGAGGAGGAGGATGCCTTCGCCGCCTCCTTTCCTTTGGATTGAGCGGGCGATCCACCATGGCCAGGGTTGATTTGCTTGCCTCCATCCCCAGGTTCCGCATGTGGACAACCTGGAGGAGTCGTCGGAGACGGCTCTGCAGCAGCAATGGTCTTCTCCCCTCGGCCGCCAGGAAATCTCCCACGACCTCGCCCACGCCCTCCGCGTCACCTATGTTATAAATGCAAAATGGATAATTTTTCGCAAACAATTATATCATATTATGCTATGTTGCTACTTGTGTATAGATTTAGACTTCTAATTTAGACAAATTTCGGAGCACTATTTGTCCCACATTGAGGTGAGCTGGTTTCAAATGTGCCTTGAGCCTCAAACCTCAATATTATGCATGGAGGCTGACGCCTTAAAATGTCTTGGGAACACCTTGAGCCACTGAGATCTTGCATGCAATTGAGACTGCACTTCAATTTTGGATTTAAATGTCTAAAGCACCAAGATTTCAACCTTTGAGGTATTTATAAGCAATTTCTTTGATACTAATCTACTTGGATTTGTCAGAGTTGATGAATGATGATTCATTTTCTTGCAGGAGATTTTGTATAATTTTAATTTGCCAAACGTCTAAGGAATCAATGTTGATATTGAGTTTAGATTTATCACTATTTACTATTATTGTTGATTTTAGTTTTCACTGCCTTTTGTACACTGTTGTGTGTATTTTTATATCTAAATATATCCTTTTGGCCTCATTCTCCTTCTCATCTAAGCCTCGATCCCAACCTATTTGGCGTACTAGTCCCATAACCAAATTACATTTCCGCTAAACAATTATGAATTTAGATTTACTTCTACAAGTATTCGATGATGATTTTGTTACAACTTTTTTTTTTATTATGCACCTGATTCAGCTAAACCAATTAATAATTATACATGTTTGTCATGCTTCGTGTATAGAGGCACGGAGTCCTGATTACAAATGTAACGTCCTAGGTCTTGAGGTCTTGGATAAAATGATCTTAAAAGGAATGATTGAACTACCCATATCACCAAGGTGCACATCTTTTTTTGGGAGCCCATCACTAAAGAACTTTGTGGTTAAGCGTGCTAGGATGGGTGACCAGTCAGGAAGTTAACCCTGGCTTGTGCATGAGTGAGGGCAAAACACGTAGTTAAGGTTAGTGGTGGTCTGTGGGGCCAATCGTCATTCTTGAAATTCTACTAGAGCCTTGGGCAGTGGGCCTGGGTGCTACAAATGGTATCAGAGCCAGTTCCCCTCTAGTAGGTGGGGCCTACATGGACATTTGGCACGCCAGTCTTGAGCTGTGCGGTCCAGGCATGTTGGAAAGGGCTATGCATGGTGATGTAGCCACCCTTGCGCTGGTATTCTGTGATCGGGAGCTGGGTGTCCGTGGGCCATTATGGGTCGACACTGAAATTTGGAAATATTATGAGGCCATATAATTGAGCCTTGATAAGGACGTCAAGTGTCTAAGTGCGGGAGATTGTAACGTCCTAGGTTTTGAGGTCTTGGATAAAATGATCTTAAAAGGAATGATTGGACTGCCCATATTATCAAAGTGCACCTCCTTTTTAGGGAGCCCATCAATAAAGAACTCTATTAAAGGGCCTGGGTGTTACAACAATCCTAATACAAATGAATTGTTCTAGCATAATCTTAATACAACTCTTGTACAATAGATTATAGGAGTAATTGAGGTTAAGAAGAAAATGATAATCTTATATATCTAATTAATAACACGACATGACATTCTTTGTTATAAACTTTATTAGTTCATGATTTATCTTATGAAGAAGTATACCATACATTTCCATGTCTTTATACAACAATCTACGTCTTAGCCCATAAGCATACACACATTCCCTGAATGTACTCAGCCTTATGCCATGTCCTGATACGACCAATGTGTTGCCTTAATACGAACTCCCCCACCCCCACACATGCCTCTTTGTATGTTGTAACCTTGTTAGGTTACTAGGATGACCTAGTTGGTCATTTCTCAGTCTTTAATTCTTCACATTTGGAGAGGATAACAGAAGGGGATAACCCGCCTGCCGCCTCTTAACCACTTAAACCCCAGGATGAGTGACGAGGAGGTAAATTATTAATAGTTACACCAGAGGTTGAACCTAATTCACTTCATTGGTGACCCTTGATCTGATCCAGTGGGTTATCTCCACCTGATTATTTCGTTACGTCTGTGTTCACTACTGTTTTTACATAAAATCTACATTTAACCCCCCCCCCCCCACACACACACACACAGCAGGTTGACACATTATAAAATCAATCTTCAAATAAGAATTCAACATGTATAGGATTTGCGGACTCCTTTCACAGATCCACAAGTTCATTGTTATTTGTATGGTGTTAACCCTTGAAGCTTTTTCTTGGTGATGCGACAATTCATCCTATATACTCCCTCTTGTGGTATAGAGATTATAGATAATATATATTGGTGCCCTATGTATATCAGAACTTATGAACCTGCATATCTTGCACAATTTTCTCCTCTTTGACTTGCTCTAGATCTTGTGGTTATTGTTTTTTTCTTACTCTGACAGACCTATATACCTTTGAAAAATGTGAAGTACCTGTGATAGACCTCACGTTAATACTAGATCCAACCTTAAAAGAAGAACTACTTTTTTTCCAGATGCCAGCTGTCCACGAAGATGAGCTCTTGCTGATTTCCCTCTAATGTATAATATATTTCCACACAGTGACTTGTATAACTAACTGAAAAGGTGCCATTAGTTGCAAAGGAGATCATGTCTGGTGACAGTGATATGGTTAAACTTCCCTCCAGTTGCTTCTACCTCCACAGGTCCAACTAGAGCATTCCTTAATCAACTACAGTTTTTTTACACTTAGGCCTAGTTTGGCCGGAGACTTCGTGAATCCCGGTAATTAGTATAATAATCAGTAGCGTGTCACGTTATCACCGGGACTTATAAATGCTGTCCCTTCATCGCGGTAACAACATCAGTGAACTTTTCCAGTCACGCCGTTCTCGGCGGTACTCAGAATGCCGCCTCCCTCCCAATTTCCTGCTCCCGTTTTATGTTTCTTTCCACACATAGACGACAAAAGATATACAACTACGTACTGCCCGGCCCCTCGCGCCACTTCAAAACTATTAAGACAATTAGTCAGAATACCGGAATTAAAGAAAGCGGCGGCCAAACTAGGCCTTAGCATTTTTTTATTATGTTCTTACTGAAGCATATCTTTCCTCAAGAAGGTCCAAAAAATATATATGATTTTCCTCCTTGAAATGACAATGCTCTCCTGAGACATTGCAACCTGAATACCGTTTGGGTCTGCTAGGACTCTGTCGGAAAATGTCCATTTTGAAACTTTTTGAAGAGAAATCCTACAAATTATTGTTGGTTATCACAATCCTGTCTAAGTGAAGGTGTCACCATATGATGCTTGGTGGCAGAAGACAATGTGTTCGACACCACAATATGAAGATTGGAGCATTTTGTTGAAATTTGGAACCATACTCTTGAAGACTATTTCATACCATATAAATTGTGTAATTTTCAAACCATACCGACTTTTCTTAAGCAACAAGCCACCAAACTCTATTGCTTGATCCAAATAGATCTGTTTGTTTGACTTCCATGCCAAAAATTCTATAATGGCGAATTTATGTAGGAGCTTATAAAAAATAATGCTGCGAAACACTCAAATATCTCAGTGAAGCCAATTTTGTGACTAGGGAAAATGTATTGTGTAATCTTCCCTTGAAATTGTGAATAATCCTTACGAACCGGACACGCAGACACCTGCAACTTGTCAACGTAATAATCAGGATTCATGATTGGAAGCACCTACCTTCATCGAACAACTGACTACTTAGGTGGACTGAGGCACATGCAACCAGGTACTATTGTTCCTGAGCAGATCATGCTTTATTTAGAGAACTTGGGTGTATAAGTACCTGCAGTATGTCGTCGGTTTTAAAGTTGTAATACCACTGTTTGACAAATTTATGTAGAGAACTTGGGTGTATAAGTCCCTGAGGCACATGCAACCAGGTACTATTGTTCCTTAGCTCATGTTTTATGTAGAGAACTTGGGTATATAAGTGCCTGCAATGTGTCGTTGGTTCTAAATTTCTAATACCACTGTTTGACAGATTTGGCACATTAGGGTGACCTAGTTGTAGTTGGCCATCCCTTGGTTACTTTCTCTTTATATTTAATGTTGACAGAACTGTTCGCAAACTAGCCAATTCAAAATATATAAATACTTACATACAATGATCTTTCTTAACCTATTTTACATTGTTCGGAATTTATATCTTGTGATGTACGTTTCATGATATCATAAAATATTCACTACTGATCACCTCTTATTTTGTAGAAATCATTTAATTTATACATCTTTCTTTGATCAAACCCTATTTCTGACGATATTAACAAAATGTTCCTATCTTCTAATGTGATAAACACCACACAACTTTATGTTTTGCTTTTTAGTTTTTTGTCCTAAATGGCGGAATAACTAAATATATCACTCTAAACTAATTTGGTTATAACATAAGTTTGCACGCCTAGCTGCACAACATGCTCAGCTATCAAGGGCACTTTGACGCCTTAACTACTATGAAATAAAGTTTGTTGCTCAAGAATAGCGCATAACATTGTAATAAGTGATTATTTTACTGTGTATAGAAACTATTTGATCAAAATTAATTTATGCCGAATTAACAAATTTAGATTTTTTTTCTTCTCAAACTTTTGGATTAGAAAAGCAGAACGGAACAAAATCAAGCCATCTCCATAAGTGAGGAAGATGGCATATTTTCTAGGAGAATATTGCCAGAGGATTAAGGGGGTGTGATCAAGAGGAGATTGGAGATATGTTCAAATTTTAATGGGGCCAAACTGTTCTTAAAGTCATATATGTATGCGAAGAGTAACTCCACCCTGAAAAAAAAAAACTCTGGTTTGCAAGTGAATGGGCATATATTCTATGAGACTCGACGAGAGTTTAAGAGGAAGTGATATTGATTTGTTTGGTTGCATATTGGGGGTGGACAAGAGGCTATTGAGACATTTTCAAATTTTCATGGAGCCAAACTGTTCCTAAAGTCATATATGTTAGCCAAGAGTAACTCCATCCTTAAAAAAATCTCGAAGTTGGCTGTTAATGGGTGTATTTCGAAATCCAATCATAATTTCATAATTTGAGTAGAAGCTTCACTTGGTAGCGGAATGTCCTGTTTTTTCTCTCTCTCACTGGCTCGTGATTTTATTGTGTGCTTAAATTAGTGTTAAGATTCTAACTGGCTAATCTATATTACAGCAAGGTAATGGATGTTTTCATTAAGGCTGCTGAATACATGGAAATTCCAGTTCGCAGAAGCGATGCTGAAGCTCTTCAAAAGCTGTTTGTTGCTGTTCGTAGTGAGCTAAACTTAGATCTGAAAAACATCAAGACGGAGCAAGCAAAATTTTGGAAACAGCACCCCTGTTTAGTGAAGGTGATTTTCTATGTTGCATTGATGCATAATGTGACCTTGTATTGTCTGTCTTTTTGCTGATAATTGGAAATTGTTGTTTTAGACGGAACTGCTCATCCAGGCACATCTCACACGAGAATCATCGTCTTTGCCTTCACATTTGGAAAGTGATTTCAAGCGCGTGTTAGAACTAGCTCCACGTCTCCTTGAAGAGCTGCTTAAGGTCTCATTCATTCTGGTTAATTGATGCAAATGGTTTTCCATGTAATTTTATGTCATTCATTTTTTTGTTTGTGGATTCTAATCTGCCATTTGCTGCTTATGCTCTGTTTGAAGTCTGCCTGGGACAAATCGTCCCTCTAGATTTGTATATTCTGTCACTTCTTACTTATTATGCACATACTTTCACGACCTGACTGAATATAATTCTCTTTAGGATTTGGCGATCTTAGTTGTAGGATGTTTGGATTGTTGCCATAGCAATTGGGCTAAATGCTTATAAAACTTTTGGTTGTTCACTGACATGTGTGATATTAGATTTGATCTTATTCTAATTAAAATTATTTAGTGCAGATAGCTGTACTCCCTCGTAGTCCTCATGGACATGGATGGCTGAGGCCTGCTGTTGGGGTCGTCGAACTCTCTCAGTGTGTTGTTCAGGTGGCAGGATATAATATTTGTATTTCTTATATATATCTTCTTCTTTGCTTCTTATATTTTGATCCGTTTTACTATCTACATCTTATGCCGTGAAATGTTAAAACATTTGTGGTTGTGATTATTGCTTCGGCCCTCCTTTCATAAAATAAATTTCTACTTTTGTTATGTATTAATATTTTAATATTGTCAAATGTTCAAAACTAAAAATGTTGTTTATACTGAAATCAAAATTACAGACAGCATATTTCGTTTTGGAATTTTATTTTTGAAAAGCTTCGTATAAGTAGCAAAATTGTATAATGAACTATACGACATTGCTAAAACCTAAATCCTCTTGCTTTTGTTTCGTATCTTTGTCCTAGGCTGTCCCTTTGACGTCGAGGAAAGCAATTGGTGGGTCCATAGAAGGTATTGCACCATTTCTGCAACTACCCCATTTCAATGAAACCGTTGTCAAGAAGATCTCCAGGAAGGTAAAGCCCTGGTTTCAATTGTGCTTTTAATATCTCTAGAAATTGGTATATGCTGTACTGCGGATGGTTTCTCTTCAGGTTTTGCATGGATTTGTTTAGTCAAGCTGCATATTACTGTAGTCTCTAGCTATCATTTACTGTGTTCAAACAATATAGTAATTTTGTTGGCTATCTTTCATAGGAAATCACAGTTTCTCTTCGTGCATGCATGTATGACACTATTGCAATTTTGATATCAAATGTCTAGGAGGCAGTGTATTTTCACAATCTCATCACAGATTCCCGCTCTTTTTCATAGGTCCTGATTTGCACATTCAGTGAATCACCCATCGAGCCCTCACCATCAATGGGGGCTTCTGTGATTCTGTGAATGCTTAGGGTGTGAATCGGTTTGTTTTTTAGCAGACTTTTTCCGCTACTGCCCAACAATTAAAGCCTTAGTTCAGCTACGATCAGCTACGGTCAACCTTATCTTTTATCTATAACCATAGAATCTTATAAGTAAAACCTATTTCACATATCTCACTGGTTATTCATATGTAAAACCTTTCGAGTTCGGACTTGCAAATTTCTTATATCTGGTTCGGACAATGGTGAATGCTTTGTTAAAAGCTGGATTTTATTTGCAGATGTTGGTGTTTGATTTTCTGTCCTTGTTAGTTGCTTTGCCTGTTGAATAACTAACATTTGAATTTTTGTGATCATTGTTTTTAGCAGAAGGTACGCAACTTTGAGGATCTGAGGGAGATGACAATGCAGGAACGAACTGAGCTTCTGACTCAAGTTGCAGGACTTACTATCAGTGCAGCTAACGATGTAGAATTGGTGCTTGAGATGATGCCTTCTATCACTGTTGATGTCACTTGCGAAACTGAGGGGGAAGAAGGTATACAGGAGGGCGATGTAGTCACAATGTATACTTGGATCACCATGAAACGTGGCAATGGCCTCATAGGCGCACTTCCCCACTGTCCCTTCTATCCATTCCACAAAGAGGAAAACTTCTGGCTTCTCCTCGCAGATCCCGTGTCAAATGATGTCTGGGTCTCACAGAAGGTGAGTTTCATGGATGAGGCGGCAGCTATAGCAGCTGCCTCGAAGGCAATTTCAGAAACAAAGGAGGGACTTGGAGCTACTGCAAAGGAAATTAATACTGCGGTCAAGGAAGCTGTTGAAAAAGTAAAGAGTGGGTCTAGATTAGTGATGGGGAAATTTCAGGCTCCTGCAGAGGGCAACTACAATTTATGCTCTTACTGCCTCTGTGATGCATGGATAGGCTGTGACAAGAAGACGAACCTGAAACTGAAGGTTTTGAAACGGAGCCGTGCAGGCACTAGAGGTACTATTGCAGAAGGTCCTTCTGCAGATGAAGTGGTTGAGGAAGAGGAAGAAGAAGAGGAAGAAGAGTATGATGATTATGAGAGTGAATATAGTGATGATGAAGAAGATGACAAAGATACAAACAAGAAAGTGGATAAAGCTGCAAGTGAGGAAGAATCTGGTCGTGATGATTCAGAGAACACCGATGAGGATTAGAGCCCTGTTCTTTTTTCTTTTTGGGTAGTTTACGGGAATTTACAATCTTTTGTTTCATTTATACACATGATTCTGAAAGTCTACTCGAGTGAAATGATCAGATGTAACAAACGTTGTAGCTGGAAGACTAAGAATCTCCTCACCTGTCGCATCCAATTGCAAAACTAATAAGGCATTACATTATGCAAGGACAGTTTTCTGGAAAAGCAGGGCATATTTTTTTTATTAGGCTCATGTTTCACCTTTACCTATTGTGCCATCAAATGAACGCCTCCTTACCAAACGGGGTTCAGCTTGCAATACAGCGCTTGTAGGTTTACCCTCGGTGTCTGAAGTCTGGTGACGGGCAAGTTTGCTAAAAGAATCTGTTCTAATCTGTAGTAGTAAGTGACATTTCTTAGCATTTAAGTTTAAGGTCTCTGCCTAGTCATTTTCTTTTTAACAAATAAGAACCTAGTTTTAAATAAAAGTTAGTTAATTTCGCCTAACTCATGCACTAAAGCATATCTTGAATCAACTAAACTCGGTACAAGTCGTTGCTGGAACTGTTCCCCCTGAGTCCCTGTTGTCAATGTAACTTAAAACTCACCTGCTTCTGTGATGGCAGCAATGGCGAGAAAAAGGTTCTTTCTGGGGGTGTCGACTGTAGAGGAAGTGAGCAGGATTATCATTGTAGTGTTGCAGCCTGATTGTCATCCATGCTCTTCACCCTCTCTTGTACCTTGTACGCAAGTATTAGGGTGCATTACCATTATTGGCGATGCTTGCAGTCTAGATGGGGGTGGACACGGTGATACCGCTACTACAGGATTCTGGAGGAGGGCGAACTACAGGGTCAATAACAAGAAGAAAGGGGGTGAGTAATAAAGAAGTTAAGGTAACATAGAAGGTAATATCGAAAAAAGAATTATGAATTTGGTTTCTATGTCAGTTTAATAGGTAAATTATGCATGATAAATTGTGCTAAATTTTACTATTACGCCATAGCTTGGATTTTGATGGCTTCAATTTTTGGTATTTCCTATAATCACTATATGCTATTTAATGGATAATCCAAATAGGAGAGAGTAAATACTGTACTTGGACCACGAATGTGCATGGCTATACCTATTCCTCTTATCAAATTTATATTCATCTAAATCTCTGCTTATATGAGTAACCGTGTTAGTCCCTTATCTCTATCCATTTACACATAGACCTAAGTTAGGAAAAGTCGTCAAAGTTGTATATATTCCACCTCTCACATCAACATAGCCGTCCAGTTATTATAATTCTCCAGCTTTACTTTTCTATTATAATACACGTTTTTGATGGATTTCTCT